>WHPX01001315.1:0-22075 GCA_011057435.1 Actinia equina | reverse complement strand
CTCCTCTGTAATCGTGATGAAAACCATCTGCTATCATTCGTCGTTTACAACAAAGACAATTTTGAAATATGATCAGATCTAGTTTCTTAGAGTCTGTCCACTCAATGTCATGAGATATTCATCAAAAATTCATTTTATCTTAATCAGGTGTGGTGTCGTTTTTCTAACAGCTTGCGAGCCCGAACTTGGCCGAATAACTCAGTGTTTGCTGTTGTTTTCTTTTCACGGCCACTGTTAGAACCTTCATAATCTCGTGAAGACAAAAGGAAAAGTTGTCAAGTTATGGTTTCGTAACGTCCCTACAATCCTATCATCTTCCCACGTAGTAAAGCTGCTGTAGGTTATGGGTCCGTTAGCAATTAGAATTTAATGGTCATTTCAACCGCGTAATTAACGGACGACATTGACCTACTTTCTCCATGCATTTCATTAAAAACGTCATCAAAGAATCTCCAAAAAAAAATATTGGTCGCGTTAAATGATAATCTTACAGGTTGTCTTGTTTGTTCTTCATCCAGTTGCGGCTTTAAGCGGGCCTGTATGTGATGGGATTCGATACTTCTTCATTAGAAAACCGAAAGGTGCGGCGTTTTGCTAATTATTAGTGCCACATATCTTTAATCTATAAATAGCTATTCCTTCTTTATTATGTCCATCTCTTATATTAGCCGGGTAACTATTAGGAAATCAGAAGTTGTATGTTCAACTGCACGATGTATTCGATTATGTTGGGATCAGTGTCGCTAAAGACAAAGCGGGAGTGGGTCTTAGGTGTATCACTCAGATTATACGGTAATCTTTTTCGAACTAGATCGGTTCTCTCCGCCATTAAAGGATTCTATCAGGACTTTTTGGAACCGGCCTAGACGCAGACCAGTAGGCAAATCTAAAACACCAACGTGCGCTTAACAAAAACACCGACAGTGGTAGTGAGCTGGTTCTCTTATATCACTGTGTATGAATGTTTGTGAGGTATGTTGGTTATACACAATATTAACACTAAGCCTCGCGAACATAGCTCACCATCACGAGCCGGGGATAACTAAAACAGTAACAACTTCCTGCTGCTGAGCGATTTCCTATCTGAAATGGAAGGTGAGGGATGACAGCACCAATGTCAACTGCCTTTAGGCATTACTGTGCTGGAGATTAATTTGTCACATACGCTAAACTTGGCACTACAAAATCATTTGCGCGTGATCCAAACGCGCGGCGTTGGTGGACGCAAAAACATCTGCAATTGCCATTTAGGAATATCATTGTTAAACATGGTATTTCCTGTGTTAAACAAACAACGAGTGATAGCGGTTTAAAAATCTCAAAGGTTTTGGATAGTATAAATTGACACAGCGGGGCCGTGTGTCGGGGGGGTGTGGGGGGGAGGGATGTTGGACACCGTCCATAAAGCCTTTTAACAAACCAATAATGGCACAGTTATCTCTAAGAGGTTTCTACGAAAAAACAACGGAAGGATTCGATACACAATAAAGGATCATTTTGCGCCGCTATAATACGCCGCGCTCATTGATCATGAGTAGAGTCCGGCTGAGTCCTGTTCCTATGTCTTGATTAAAGTTCCCAATGTAGGTTTTCGGATGTTTTCCGCGCTCGCCTGTTGCAAACAGTGCAACGATTGCAAATGTAATCATGTATGAAACTCAAGGGTCACAGGGCCACAGTGAGAAGATTATTTAGCAGCTAGTTGTACCTTGTTGGGTAAATTGAACAAGGACGAGTGTAATGTACCGCTAAAAACAATACTATTAATAAAATATGTGCTTGAAAACATCACTTGGTTTCAGATTGGCGCCTAACGCCATCTGCCTTCTAGAACCAATTTTATCTGTTTTAAATGCCTAGAGGTTGCCGAGAGGGAAGAATATTTTCGTTTTGTTAGTTACGCTTATTTCTATTCCTATTTTTAATCTCTTTTCTGATTTATAATTGGGTCACGCACGAACTGAAACACACTAGCTCTTAAGAAACGGGTTTTGTTTTTCCTTACTAAACAAGCATTTAGGGAAGCATGGGTGGCGTAACGACGAGAGCGCTCGCCTCTCATCTCACGGTTGCTTTTCCCTCTTGTGCTTGTGCTTAGGGTTTTCTCTCTCCGCAAAAATCAACTTCAAACTCTAATTCAATCTAGAAAAGCGCGCATCTGAGCACATTCATATCAAATATGCACGTTACAAATAATCAAAGTTTATATTGTACTGAGCATAGTGGCCTTGAAACCCCTTCAAACAAAGACACGGACGACGAGTAGACTTCAATAGATCATCAGGCCGATACCCTAAGCTAAACACACGTATTATCATCAAACAATCACAAATAAGCACTCATAACTATAGCAAGCTTCCAAGAATATCTTCCAGGGAAGGGTTGGGTTATTCTCATGAAAAGTGCGTGGATGATTGTCGAAAAAAAATTTAATTCCTCGTGGTTTTGGTTGATCTTGGACCCAAAAGAAAAACCAATCTGAAACGCAACATAAATAATTTACAAAATTAAATTAAAAATTCAATCGTGCATGGGGTCAATTTCCCTGCATTTTTGATTTTACTTTGATCTTGGCCAATTTTTTACAGCACTAAATATGAATACAGTCGACTGTCTTTGAACGACCACTCTCGGTAAGCGACCATCTCCCATAAACGACCACTTTTTTGAATTTCCCCGTTTTGTTCCCCATATAAACTCTGTAAAAAACACTTTCTCGTAAGCCACCACTCTCGTAAGCGACCGCGACCCACCTTTGGGGTTAAAATTTTGGATTTTTTCATTGTTTTTCCTCTCTCGTAAGCGACCACCCAAGAGCCAAGTAATGGTGACAGATCCTTTAACATTAAAAAATTTAAGAACATAGAGTCATCGGGCATTGAAAACCCGACGAAAATCTTGGCAATAAATTACACTACCGAAAAACATATAGCACATTCAAATTTTAATTAAAACAGTTTAATCGGTTAATACAGTAAGTTTTTACACCGTGAGTTACAAATTTTAAAGGGTTTAGTCTTCCTGTGTTGGGATTCCCATAGGTTTGGGCTTCCTGTGTTAACTCTCGTAAGGACCATCTCCCGTAAGCGACCACTTTCTTCTGGCCCCGAGGTGGTCGCTTACGGGAGAGTCGACTGAAAGACCTACTTATTATGCGCATCTGCTGTCATTGTTATCACAAATAAGTAACGAAAAAAGTTCAAAAATCAAATAATGTTTCCGTGAATATCTATATTGCCCCCTTCTTGCATTATTAGTTATGACCTTGGCCGAATTTTTACAGCACAAACTATTCCTTTTTTAGAAATATTACTCAGTGAGCCCACGTTCTGTTACATTCTTAAATTTTCCATAGCAGTTTTCTTTAAAGAAATCAAAATTTTAAAACCACTTAAAAAATATCATAATCATTTCGATGTAACCCAAAATGGACATAAGAGGACAGTTAACTTTTCTGACCTCATGGAACTTTTTTCCCCGCGAAGATTTTTAATTTTTTAGTCATAAGGAGCATTTAGGCTCTCAGCTGGACTCCATTTTCCAATAACAGTTACAATTCACTCTGGTACTTTCCATTTCATGAAATCAATCTTTTACACAGCAGTTTACTAACATATTTCTCCGCCGCTTACCGAGTTTAAAAACTGCTTTAATTAATTGAGCACATTGTCGACGCCTGCACGCAACGATTTCTTATTAAATTCTCAGAGAGTTAATCTCGTTTGGAACTAATGAATTAAATATGCTGGAGTGATTTAGGTAGAAATGTACTGAGATTACTCATCTTGTATGTCTTAATGGTTGAGCGATAAATTCACATTGCTAGAAGAAGTTTTACTCTTTTTTTAAATATTTTGTTTTATAATAAAAAGGAAATTTATCAAAACAATATTTGAAAAGTTAAGGCATAAAATATTATGTGTAACTATTAGGAAGCTTTTTCTTCCGGAACCAAATAGAGTTGTTTTCGTATGAGTGGCCGGGCCGGAGATCGAACGCAACCTCTGACTCACAGCACTTACAAGGTACGGTACACCGCAACATTCCCTGCTAGCAGGGTCTCTCTTCTCTTTCTCTCCCTTCTTCAGGCGGGGAGGAAGGAGACTCTGCCGATGTAGAGCGTTTCCTTTGATACACCGCCGTCTACGATTGTGGACGAACAAAACCAGTTTTAAACCGGTTTTTATCCGATTACATGTAGTGCGCATGAGCAAATGTAACACACCGTGGCGCAAAAACGTTTTTTGACGAGAGCGGCTGACAAAATCATGACAGCGTTGCTATAAGTTACGCCACGGCATGCGCGACAAGCATAACGTGGTGAGAAAAATAGACTCTGCCGATGTAGGACCAAAACAAAGGAAATAGGCTCTGCTAGCAGGGAACCGTAACATTGAAATGGCTTTCCATTGTGTTGTGCGAAATTATGTATGACGGTCAGAAAGCATACTTACAGCAAAATAGGATACGGCAACGAATATGATATTTTTCCCTATTCTGGTCGGCAGAGTTTTCAAAAGTAATGAGTTATAATATTGTTCGCAATCAAGATCTCGCAATTTGTGAATTTTATGCATTTTATTGGTTCAGAGAGGAAGCCATTTGAGTGCTACGATATCGTAAATTTGCGCCACTTCACTTATTAACCATATTCTTAATTCCTGTAAAAAGATAAAATAGATCACTATATAACTTGATACTTTAAATTCGGCATAATATCTTTTGATGCAAATGGCCTGTATGGTGCGTGTAACTCTGAAGCAGAATTCGGCCACGATAAAGGGTTTCCGATCGAAGATATGCAGGAAAGTATGCAGGAAGAAAAGCCGTGCAGGCATGCATTGAACTGGTTTTTAATGACATCTCGCGATACTTAGTTTCCCATTCAAAGAAGGGCTGCTATCTGAAAACATTCTATCTACGGGTCAATGAATTTTATCTGCTTTTATTATTTATTTATTTACTTATTGATTTTATGAGAAAGACAGGCCAAACAAAGTGAAACAGAAAGTAGAGTCTAAAGAAAAGACGAATGCAGTTGTCAACTGACAGATCGCGAGGAAGAAAGAAAAATGATCAATAAAACTCGGACACAAACCTTAGATATATGTATATATATTATTTGAGAACTCACTATTTTAATGTCAGCATTAAGACATTCAAAAATGAGTAACATTTCGTTGATCAAACAAAAAATGACTTTCGGCTATTTTTGATTAATTTGGTGTCCCAAATGTTTACTCTGACAGATAGCAACTGATTACTTTATTGTAAGAATATTTCATTTCAACATAGCTTAGGTTAAGGGTATGTAAAAAAACAAACAATTTCGCAAACGCAGGTATCAATTGACGAACAATCAATTATGTACGATGATGAACTGCAAATGTTATCTTTAAAATTGAGCAAAACAAATTACATCATAAAAATACTGCCAATTGTAAAAACATTTCCAAAAAGAACATTGGATAGTTTAGATATGAAAGCTCTTTGCTATCAAAAACCTCTTTTTTGCGTTAAACATCGATTTGTTTGTTCCTCTTACATCTTTTAGTTCCGCCGCTTTTACCGTTCGTGTCATTTCACTTCCATCAGCGTTTAATAATAAAGTACAAAAACAAGACAAACAGTCAAATGTTTCTGTCGTGTCTCCTTAAAAAAAGTCAATGTATGTTTATAATTGTCTAACACCTCTAACGTTAAATGAGCAGGGTCTTTTCTGGAAGACCCTAGGCTGCCTCTGAACACCCCTTTTGTTGACAGCTATTTGTTTCATGCATGTGTTTTTTGGGAGGATGTAGAAATCCAGTAGACAGACAGACAGACAGACAGACAGACAGACAGACAGACAGACAGACAGACAGACAGACAGACAGACAGACAGACAGACAGACAGACAGACAGACTTTTTTATTCAGTATCAAGTATTAAAATATACATAGACATTTTACCCGAATAAATGTATGAAGGCTATAATTGTTGATCTATAGTAATTTCTATTATGTTATAATAAATTCGCCTATTTATTCTATCTATAGTATAGTTACTATTTAGTGCTTAGTTTGGGTAAGAAGACCACATACTATATTAATTCTGTATTAATTGTATGTGATCTTTTTATAAAGCAGTTGTGGACGCATTTTGCTACTGCTACTGCTATCATATTGGGTGGACTCATAAATAGCAGAAACAACTCGTTCTCATTTAACAAAAGAGAATGGTTTATGTTTTTTATGTCTTTGAAGAGTTCTTCCCTTAGATTTGAGTACAGTTTACAGTGAAGAAGCAGGGGCGGATCCAGGATTTTTTCAAAGGGGGAGTTGTAGCATTGATTGAGGTACTTGTTTGGCGGGAAAGTAGCACAGGGTTCCCAAACGGAAGTAGGTCTTATGATAATGATTACTTGCTGCAGGCGAACATGGTTGTTTCAGGTCCCACACACGACGTATAAAAAAAAAAGGGAGATAAATGTGTTCGGCACGGCCCCTGTTTTGATAAAACTCGCGATGCTGTTGGTGTTGTCATGAAAAAAATAATGATAATAAATCACGATGGCTTTCATAGGGGGGGTTGCAACCCCCAAAACCCACCCCTAGATCCGCCACTGAGAAGGAAGTGCCTCTCATCTTCTACACTACATGGGCAATGGAAGCACCTCCTTTCTTCTGGCTTTTTTTTTTTCTTCTTTTTGTTTTCCCTTGAATGTCTTCCCTTTTCGATTTCAAGGTCATGATTACTAATCTCAATTTGGTTAATATTTTCTGTGTTTCAAAATTTTAAACATTCGATTAAATAATTTTCAAACGAGTAATCTGTTTTAACCAGGCGATATGTCCTTAATTTATTTTTGGCCTGAGGGGCCTCTTCTAGTTTTTTTATCGGTGAATAGTTCCCCTCGCCAGACTTGAATTTCTATATCCGTTAATCTAGTTTTAATTATTTGAATGGATTCTGACTTGAAACGAATATTGCAGTTTATGTCAAGTTTATGCCAGATATTCCCTAAGCTGCTTCGGTCTAATAGAGATTTTACTTTACTTTTTATTTTACTTTACTTTACCTGGGCACACCCAGGGGACCACCAAGGTGCCTGTGCCCCCCCCCCCCCCCTTCCCCCTGCAGTTAGATTGGTGCATAAGTTTTGAGAGACTGGGGAGTGAGGGATGATTTGCTGAGGTTTGGTGATGAATGACTCATATGGTCATCATTATGATTATTATTATTATTATCATTATCATTATCAGTATCATTATCATTTCATGATAATTATCTTATATTATCATTATCATTATCATTTCATTATCATTACATTATATTATCATTATCATTTCATTATCATTATCTTATCATTATCAGGATCATAATCTTAGCATTACATTATCATTATCATTATCAGTACATTATCATTAATTAATCGTATCTTATATTATATCATTATCATTATCATTATCAGTATCATTATCATTTATCTTCTCATTATCATTATCATATCATTATCAGTATCATTATCCAGTATCATTATCATATCATTATCATTTATCTTATCTTATCATTATCATTATCATTATCATTATCATATCATTACATATCATTATCATTATCATTATCATTATCTTATCATTATCATTATCATTATATTTCATTTCATTATCATTATCATTTCATTATCATTATCATAGATTAAATCATTATCATTTTCATTATCATATCATTATCATATCATTACATTATCATTATCATTATCATTATCATTATCATTATCATTATCATTATCATTATACATTATCATTATCATTATCATTATCTTATCATTATCATTATCATTATCATTATCATTATCATTATCATTATCAGTATCATTATCTGATCATTATCGTATCATTATCATTATCATTATGCATTATCATTATCATTATCATTATCATTATCATTATCATTAATCATTATCATGATCATTATCATTATCATTATCATTATCATTATCATTATCAATTAGCATTATCATATCATTATTATCATTATCAGTATTATCATTATCAATTATCATATCATTATCATTATTATTATTATTATTATAGTAAATCAACAAAAAACCAACGATGAGCTTCCATCAAAATAAAATTTGAATACATCTTCATGAACCTGTCACAAACTTTTCTTTTCCTTTAGGTCATCAAACGAAAATTAAATTCAAAGTAGATTTTAAAGACAAAAGAGAGGAACATATAGAAAGATTAAGCGCTTTGGAAATATCAAATGTCCAAATGTCATTTTTTAGGATTAATGTAGAGCAACCTGAAAATTAATATTGAATTCCTAGTTTAGATCAACTGAAAACTGCTGTTCATATTTTCCAATCTAGAGTGTTCAAATTATTTTTTCATTAAAAGTATTTGCATTACAATGACTATTTAAAAATGATTCAAGTTTCATTTATAAACCCATGACAGTTTTACTAACTTTGCCAAATTAATGAAAAGTTGGTGTGTTTGAAGTCTATTTAAAACATGATTTCTTTTGTAAACTGAAATTTTAATTTTTGAAGGATTTATTGGACATTAGGAAAACAAAGTTAAATAAAGTTTAATTTGTTGTAAACTAGTTACTGACAAGCACACAAATAGAAGTAGTTTATGCAAAAATAATTTATTAACAAATTCAAACTCAGTGAAGTTTCAAATTAATGTTACAGGAAAAAAGTTTAAATGAAAAAAACAACACTGAAGTCCATTTTAATTGAGTGTAAAACAAAAACTCTCATTACAAAAATATTAAAAACAAATTGATATTGTAGTAAAGTTGAAATCCTCATTGTTTTAATTCAAATATTACAGGAAATGAATAAATTGGAAAATATGCTGAAAGCCAGTTTTATTTAGTATAAACTCGTTACTGAGAGACAAAATAAATGACGAACAAACAAAATGGGAAAGAGAGGGTAACCGATAAAAAGTGATTACGTTGTTTTTTGCGTCGCTTGGGCTCATATAGTTGCTGGTCAGGGTATATGTAACTTGATGACATACACTCGTAACACACAAACATAAGTAATTAGTCTTCCTATATACCTAATCCCTGTAAGTCTTAGCCAACCTGTAAAATGCCCTTAATACGAACCAACCTTGAAGAATGACTGAGAGAGGATTATACAAAGTTGCACATGCGAACCTTTCTGAGAACAGTGTCAGTTGAATGGATTACTGATAGAACTGATGATAAATCTAACGCTTTATATTCCAGTCCATTTGTGGGTTGGATCTTAGAAATATGCCAGTCACCATGCAATGGCTTTGACATCCAATCTTGACAACTTACACATAATCTTTATTTTTCATTTCATTATTTATTTATTTTCTCTGACGGCTGTTCATCACTAACTCAATAGTTTCGAGATTCGATAAAACTTGAAGGCACAAAATTGTTATCAGTTTTCAGTTTTCAGACTTATTATCTCACTATTTGCTACTCTCATATATGTTTCTAGCTCCAGGCAAACTGAACAATAAAAATGAATTGATAACATCTCGTGAGAATTTAGACCAAGTTTTAAATAAATAATCGACAACCAATCGAACTGACTCTTTTTCGTTAATTGAATTGTCGACTCAAACTTGTGATGTATGGTGTTTTGTTGATGTCGGACGACAGTATACAATCATAAAATTTGGCTTTAAACTCTTATTCGCATCTTGATAAAGACTTCGACTCCAGCAGGACTACTGAGACAACTGCTAATTATAAATATTTAACAGGATTTTAGGTTTTGTGAAATGTCTCTTTTAGGACTAAATTTATAAAGTCCAAAGTTAGCTAATAAAAGGGAAACGATCTCCATAAGTACTGCATATTCAACAGGATTTTGGGTTTTTGTTAAAATGTTTTCTTTCGCTGTCACTGTTGCTTCAGGAATAAATCCATGTAAAGTCGGAAAACCGCTAATAAAAGTGATAGTTTAAAAACATGTTGAGTCTAAAGACATCTGAACAATCGTCTCTGCACAAATTTTGTGTGTAGTTAGAAAGTTTAGGTTAATTTTAAAAAGTGGTTGAAAATATTTTTTCTTGATGTGGCAAAGTTAAAATTCAGTTGAGCACAAATGCGCATGCGTAGCATTGTTGCTAATGAGCACTAAGAGGACTAAAAGTATGATTGATTATTTTATTCTAATGATCAAAAACCTGCGGCTTTGTTCTATTGCAGGGTATAAGAACCTTGTTGAAGCTTTGTTCATTATTAAGGTTATTTATTAATTTTTCATTAAAAAAACTTCCAATGAATTTAGTGAATGGACTTATTCGAGTTTAACACTGAATTTAAAATATTTTAACTGCTATTTTAAGCTTTGCAAACATGATGACTTCAGTATAAGCCCCTTTTCAACATTTCCTGCTTCGTATTTGACGGGCAAACATATAGAATAGAAAGAACATTCTGCTATTCAAATATTTGTTACGGCGTGCAATGCAAGAGTCTTTTCCTCATCTAGCTAGTACTTAATTTTTTTTCTCGTATTTTTCTCGATTTTAATCTTGAAAACGAATTGAAGACCAATCGCAAGGAAACAACACTAATGTCGTATCAGTCTATTTATAGGTTTTAATATTCTTACGAGATAACTTTTGATAATTGTTCAATAAATAATTTTAGAAAGATCAGCCCTGGGCAACAATATTGAGGAATTGAGTGTGTGTTTGTCTGTTATTTATTGCCCAATTTAATTCCGTCGGAACCAGAAGTCAATTTTCAAACAAATGTTAAGCAAAAGTAATATAAATGTCTTAGCGGATGTGAATGACAGCCGGAAGTTTGCTAAATAAAAAGCGCGCGCATTTTTGTAGCAGGAGCGTTTTTTTTTCAAAGCCAAGCTGGGATTCCAAATCTTCCATTCACAAGGTCATTAGCTACCTGGCGAGAGCTCTTAAATAATTCAAACATGGAATAAGTTGTGCTTCGTTTTATGGTGTTTCTATTGGCTCTTCTCGCTTTCTATCGATTTGTATTCATAAAGCTACGACAAGCAGGAAGCTAGGGAATGTTTTTGCATGGTTAAAGAGGGTTACTTTTCGAGATAACGTTCTGTTTTTTCGGCTTCATTGGCTGAATGGATGGCAAAATGGAGATCCGCGAGGTATACCTCATACCTAATAAATTCCTTGTTGGAGTTTAAATTCAAACCATAGGTTCTAAATTTCAATGTTGTAAAACGCGGTTTACTGCATGTAGATAATCTAACCTATAAATATCTTTTTCAGGTGATTTTGGTCTTGCTATGGCTATCCAAGCTCAGTTCGGCTGTAAACACTTCGGATTGTTCGACACACTTGGGTGAGTTACCTTTCTATACTTTTATGTTTATTTTCTATTTACCTCATTACTTCTATTCAAAATCATCCTAAAGACCTTGAATTTTATTTTTTGTAAAATTTTTTTTATGTATTACAAAACAAAAATAAACGCCACAGTCTCAACCATTTGAAACATTTCAGCCCAAGATGGTTCGAGTTCTTTATCTTTCTATTTTGCTTTAAAAACCCTTTATTAAGACTTCTGTAATCTCATATTTCTATTCCCCATTTACAATCAATTCATTTATGATACAATTAAGGTATGGCTGAGATCAGTGATGATTACGGTAAAATTTTGGATCAAATCTAATCAAAAATTAGATTTGATCAAAATTCCCAAAAATTACAAAATTCCCAAAATCTGTTTTGAATTTTATGCAATTTGAAAGCCATGTATTCCAAAAGTTTTTCCATATGTGAAATATTTGTTTTACGTTGTTTTCTAAATTAAAGGTTTAAATAAATTCAATTTAGCAAGTAATTTAGAATTTACCAGAACAACTTCATCAAAATATTTCGCACAAACAATTGAGTACAGAGGTATTAATTTTCCAGTGGGTGATCTAGTGAGACAAGTAAGGAATTAGGTACACTATAACCAGGACATTGTAATCATATAAACCAAAAAGCCATGGATCTTGTTTTTGCTTCTCAAATCAGACAGAGCAAAAACGTATTGCTAATGCCAATGAAGACATTTGGCTGCAAGTGCTTACTTGACAGACAGAGCAGAAAAACGGATTCTACGTTCGACGTTTATGCGTTAATAAGCTTTATATTTCATAAACAGGCTCTTTTGGGGCTGATTAACAAAATACCAAAATTTGGGGAAATTTAAGGAATGCGTATTTGAGATATAATGCACTGAACGTTGGGAGAGATGATATTTTGATCAGCACAAAAACTAACATTTTCGCTTATACCTCGAAGTAGAATTGCTCGAGGTTAGCAGAATTTTGTGAAAAGTTTAAAGCACAAGAGACACGAATGAAACACTTAACGTGAAGGAGAGATAAAGAAAAAAATTGCGGGAATAGCAGCCTTGTCGTTTATCTGCCCTGTCTACTTGAGATGTGCAGTTAATAACATTTCTTTCTAATTCAAGAAGATGTCACAGTGACTAAGTTGAGCACTCAAATTATCGAGAAAACAAAAATAAGTTCTATTTTCCTACAGATAGACTTATCAGATGTTTTCATTCGATCATTTTTTTAACGCTTTGGTAATTTTGGACACTATTTAAGGTGCTGGGTTTGAGAATAAAAGTTGCCCGCCAAATATGTTCAAGACTTTGCCTCCTCCTTGTAGCCATGGAGACGATACTTTTGCTAGAAATACAGACTCCATGTTAAGTAATTTACCAAAATGTTGCTGAAGCTGTTTGTTGTAAATTATTTAAAACTACAGACGGTGCATAGTTTTGGCGACTGATTGCTTCTGAGCAGCGTCAAGAAAAAGGACTTCAATTTGTTTCAGCACGAAAAATTGAAGGAAAAATTGTATTTAGAGTTATTGGCAAATTATAAAAGTGAAGCTAGAGTCAGAAATTTTGTATAAACAAATTAACTAAAGGCTAAAACTACAAATAATTGTTGATTTTTTTTAGAGTCGAGTTCCCTCTATACTTCCAACAACACTGAGTTAAAATTATCATGTTGGCAGATGTTAGAAACGGTTAAATTAATAGTGCAAAGAGTTGCCCCATATATTTATTTTAAAACTCTTAAGTAGTATTCTCAATACTCAGTCTCCTTCGAAGATGACTGAAACGATTCATTTCAAGCCGCTACGCTACTGATGTGTTAGGCGCTGAAGCTCAGCGCCAAAGAAATAACCATTTTTGAATTATGAATTCTCATTACCTGCCATAGCTCGAACTACTTACGTTCCGAAGCTCGAAATAGTAAAAATATGCAGAATTAATCAAGGTTATCTTGTTTTCCATCAAATCATTAAAATATATCTAAGTTGTATCTGGATAATGCTGACTTAAGAATAATTTTTTATGGATTAATTTTTGTCGCTAAGTAGATAAACTGAAAATGATGAAAACGACTGCCGCTTTCTTCCTGAAGAAGCGAGTTCTTAGGAAGCCGTTCATCCTTCCATAACGTTTACAAGCCATTTCGTCAGGCATCATAATATTAACATACGATAATCTGGAACAAATATTTTATCACTGTCATCCTAGAGCTGATGTCATCGCCCTTTATTAAAGTGAAGCAGCTTTTTCGCCGTTGTTTTTGTCGTTTCTTCTGCCGCTGTTGTTGTTGCTGTCGTTGCCACTGTTGCTGCTCCTGTTCAGTACTTTTCCTTTCATTCTCCCATCTTTCTTTTTTTCTCTTTCTCTTTTTTTTCCCTTTCTTTTCTCTCGTCTTTCTTTCCTCTCGTCTTTCTTTCATTTTTTTCCCTTTAGTTTTTCTTCTTTTTGTCTGTCTGTCCGTAGTTCTTTCCTTCTTTCTTCTTTTTTCTTTCTCTACTTTGTTCTACCATTCTATCCTTTTCCCATTCAATATTTATAAGAATTTAATCACCATGTCCTTCGATTCCTTATTTGCGTCAACTCTTGATCTCACGATAGGAGAGAGCAAAGTAAACAAACTTGGCAAATAAAACCTTATTCATAGTCGTTCTTGTCGTGACATTCTATTTTACCCTAACCTAAAACCCTGATAAAGGCCAAAAAAGATAAGTCGAATATTTTCTATCAATTATCATAAAGACGCCTAAATGCGTTTCCCCAATCAAACTTTTTTTAAATATTTTTTCTATCAAATTTACAACAATTTTACAATAGATATTTACGATATGATCCACATACATCGAAGTAGTTTCTCAGTTCCCGTCTCTAGCGCTGATATTAGGCTAGTAAACAACGAACTAAGCCACGATACATGAAATAATGAAAAAATAAAACAGAAAAGGTCATACAAAATTGGTTATTTAATATCGCTTTTGGTTTAGCTAGAGAAAGAGTGATATCCTACCATTCTAGATATATATCAAACACGATAGCATCGTCTGACCACTACAGTTCCACCCTTCCGTTAACACTTATTTGAAATTTCTAAACACATCTGCAACGTTTCCATAAATTAGGTTGCTAGGGGAAAAAGGGGCTGTGCGAAAAAGTCTTAATGATGACGTCATTTTCACACGCAAGTATAATGGTATAGGCTTGAGAATGGTACGACTTATCAAAATAAAGTGATTGAAACCGATATAACTAATTCTCGCTTTAAAAAAAATTCTAAGGAGAACATTTATTAAAATAAAGTAAAGCATAATGTTGTATATATAACTTGACAAATTTTGAATTGTTTTTGTCAATGTTTTTGCTTGAATGAATTTAACTTCTCAAAAATGGCGGCCTGTTTTCGTTGATGACGTCACTCTGCTATAAAACTAATGTCGAACAGACAAATTATATTACTAGTAAAGTTTCCATCTATTTGCACCTTCAATCGAAGAAAAATAATCAAAATTTATTATCTACTTCAAAAACCAAGCCATACCCTCGAATTTATTCGAGACGGATTAAAGCATTACCGATCGGTTTTCAAAACCACTAGAACTAAATGTAATCCACTCTAGTCGTGTCAGCCAGCCTTGTCAGTTGTAAAGGCTAGCTTCTTTAAGATAAAAGTTTGTTTTTGATATTGGCGGGTTTTAGAAGCACCGGACGTCTGCCTGGCGTTAGAGTACTCCACTTGCGTGATAGCATCTTAAATGTGAAAGGGGTTAGAGTAGATAAAAAATGCTTTTTAATTGACCTCATCTGTTATTTAACAGATAATATAATCTGAGAAAGAATATCTTGTTATTCTTTCTGACACAGAAGACGTGAAAGCTAGCACTCGAGTTCGCTCAAATATTTGAATTTCTTATGTGGGTCTTTGACTTATGGATGTGGTTGCAACAATGAAATCGTTCAATTTGTGCTCTTATTCTCTTATCTCTCTCTTCTCCTTTTCTCTTTCGTCCTTAACATGTAACCTCTGTCAACATAGCTCCGCAAAAAATTTTTAATTTAAATTTTTGAAAACATTGTGTGTGTGTGTGTGTGTGTTTTTAATTATTCTATAGAGGCCACTTATTAGAGATTATATTAAATGCAAGGCTGACAAGAAAAAAAAAACTTTTTATTGATGCAAGTTGTAAAATGTATTTTTCTGTTAGAATCTTGCCTCATCAAGGAAATTTTTTGATTTAAATTTTTGAAAAAACTTTGTGTTTTTTTTTTTTTTTTAATTATTCTATAGAGGCCACTTTAAGATTATATCGAATGCAAGCCTGCAGGAAAAAAAACTTTTTATTGATGCAAGTTGTAAAATATATTTTCGTGTTATACTCGTGCCTCATCAAGGATAATATCGAAAGCAGTCTATACATCTGGTCAATTCCTAAATTTATTTCTATAGCGTTGTATTTCAGGAACAAGTTGTCTCATTACTACTGAATAGGGTACATCGTACGAATAGCGCATTACCATATTATCTATTATTATGAGTAGATGTATAGGAGAGTTCAAGTCGATTCCCAGACTGACAGGATCTCATATAAATAGAACTGATTTGTTAGTTTTCTCCCTTTATTCGAGGCCAGTTTTTCTCCAGCTTCTCCAACTTTCTTTACTACGCAATATCCAACGCGCTAATTTTTCAATCATGTCTATCTGTGAGCTAGCCGTGCCCTGACTTCGATCCGGCAGTCCAGAGGTTTTTTCAGTGTATCCGATGTTGGATATCGATAACAAAATGACCTTTTATATCATATATGATCCAATCGATAAAATTTAAAAGGAGTTTTACGAATAGTTTTGCTTGTAAATAGACCCTTATTTTAATTACTCTCAACCAATCAAGTGTTTTATTATCCCTATAGGCAGAGTAGTAAGCCATGTACCTTGTGTTTGATATGGATAATATACATATAAGTATTAATCTATTGCCGGGATCTCTAAAATGAACACACTCATAGGGGGATTAACATGAGAACATGTAATCACAATTTGTGGAGCCCCATTTTTATAAAGTAGCGATTTAATACTGATCTCCCTAGGCGAATAGCATTATCTACGATAGATTGCCACGTACTACCAACTCATCGCTTCATCCTGCTATTTCCACTGGAAGTCATTAAAACGATCCTTCAGCCACGTTTTGTTTCAAAACTCATGAAATTTTCCCTTAAGGTAATATCAGATCAATATACATGAAAATACTGGTACTTGGCGTAGCCTATTTGGTGCCGGTAATGATAGCACTTTTATTTCTTCTTCTTGGGGGGGCAGCTTTTAACTTGACGGTATTTGTTTTTTTGAACTCAAAGCCGATGTCTTGATTGCTTTCAGGTCTTTATTATCGAATAAACCTGGTCATTAATTGGGTAAAAGTTATTATTTCTTTAGAAAAAAAACTGAAAATGGAGGCATTTTTAAAAGTAGCTGTCTAGACGTTGTATAATCTTGTTTTAAAGTTATTTTGGAGTACATTATAGAATCATGTTTTTTTTTAACGTTGTGCACATGTGCAAAACACAACTAATTGTGATGCTTTTACGACATAGTTTTAGAATAGTTAATGGAGTAAAATTTGGTCAAAGTGAGCCGCAAGCACGCGTAGAAATTCCCGAAAGAATTTCATTTCCTTTTCTTCTTTCTTTCTTTCTTGCTTCTCCGACCTTTTCCTTATCCGTTTATATCTGTTTTTTGTCATTGTGTACGTTGCTGATGCATTTCTCCTATCTGATCTCTGCGTCATTAACTTCTCCATAAAAGCTGAACCACGAAAGGGAATGAGACGAGAAGAGAAAAGAAGGGAAGGGAAGAGAAGAGAAGAGAAGAGAAGAGAAGAGAAGAGAAGAGAAGAGAAAGAGAAGAGAAGAGAAGAGAAGAGAGAGAAGAGAAGAGAAGAGAAGAGAAGAGAGAAGAGAAGAGAAGAGAAGAGAAGAGAAGAGAAGAGAAGAGAAGAGAAGAGAGAGAAGAGAAGAGAAAGAGAAGGAAGAGAAGAGAAGGGAAGAGAAGAGAAAGAGAAGAGAAGAGAAGAGAGAGAAGAGAAGAGAAGAGAAGAGAAGAGAAGAGAAGAGAAGAGAAGAGAAGAGAAGAGAAGAGAAGAGAAAGAGGAAGAGAAGGGAAGAGAAGACTGAATAACTTGTCATGATAAAAAACTGAAAATTAACTTCAAAGCATTTCATACTAAGAATATAAACTCGCCTCTAGGGTTAATAGTTCTGTAATTGACATAGCATGCGTTGTAGAGTTGTTTTAGGTCTCTCCCTTGACTCGCGAGTTTTTCTCCAACCCATTTTCCTCCATTTTCCTCCCTCCTCGAAACCTAACAAGCTAAATTCCAAGTTCAATCTGTGAGTTACGGCCGTGGCGCCCTGGTGCATGACTTTTTGTCATCCCAGAGGTTGTTTCAGGGTTTGATTTGTGAGTTAGCCGTGCCCTGACTTAGATCAGCCCAGAGGTTGTTTCATGTTGCTGAATATTCAAAACGTTTTTGTGATGATAATTTACAATAGAGAGTTTTAGATTGACTTTTTTTCTCCCCGCAAACGGTAACGTGAGCACGTTTTCATAGTTTTTCCTGTATTTTACTTTACCTTTTACAAGGCCTTCTCACCAAGCGCAAATATTCTTTTGTTTTTTCTACTACTTGGACTTTTTTGCGATTCTTTTTCAGTAATTTAAAAGAATTTTTTACTGGTCAACTGACGTTTCATGTTTGCCGTGAACGTAAATCTAAAACTCTCTAATAACTTTTTTTTCGAAAATGGAATAAAAAAGTACCTGAGGGAATAAGTAGTTTAATTTTATATGTCGTTAATCAGCCTAAAACAGGCGTAATGAAGTAGATAGAAATTTATAAGAGACGCCGGATACAACACTATACCCTGCAGTAGAAAGGTATATTAATGTCAACCAATATTATCGTTCAATATTATGTTATCCATCATTTGATCAACAGAGCACCATCTATAGCCGAAAACATAAAACTAGCGATTGAAGGTCTTTTATCTAGGCCCCTGCATAGGTGAGAAAGGAAACGTTCTCATTTACGAACTTACACCGCCTAGAAATTTAAAGCGAACCCTTGAGGGCAGCCATCTTAGATTTGTTCAGTCTGAAAACCCACACTAACATAACTGAATTCTTAATATTTTAAAATCGAAATTAAATTTGCGCTGCAGAAATACTACAGCGCTCTTTTTCTCGGCAATTATAGAGGCGTTTGTTTCTTGAAGTTTTTAAAATAGAATTGAAGACTAATATACTCGACGTTTCGACGTCCTCTGGCTTCATTTTCAAGAGTGAAATTAAAAACCAAAGTAATAATTTGAATACTCACATGAGGATTTAGAGAACTTTATATATTCAAATTATTACTTTGCTTTACTTTCGCTCTTGAAAATGACGCCGGAGGGCGTCGAAACGTCGAGTATACTAGTCTTCAATTTCATTTTAATACATTTACAGAGGCATTTTTAGGAACGGATGCAGTTTAAATTTCGCCTTACCCCACCCCCGTTTGTTATTTTGATCTCGTTTTTGTGATCGAAACGACAAACGGAAAGAGCGCGCGCGTGTGCTAGTTGACGCACGGGAGTAGAGGTGCAACACTAATTACTGAATAGTACAAAATAGTGCTAATTAAACAATAGAAAACAATGGAATTTGCATGAAATTGTGCTATTTAGTATTACTAAAGTTTCACGGTTATATTGTTTGCACTCTAGTAAGTTTTCCTTTCTTATTTATGCTCTCTGATTAAATCTACGTAGTAGAATATTTACGTGTAAATGTTAACAGCGAACGGCACAACTCTAACTTACCTTTAATTAGCTTTGTCAAAAATATTCAATGCTCCCTTTACATCGCTTAAGTGCCGATTGATAGCACACATTATAAAATACAGGCTTTTTGGAGGATATTGTTGACCATTTTACCTTCGCCACTTTACACACAAGCCAGAAATTAAGGGCAAGTTATCGGTTCAAACTATGCTCGTTTCCTTTTTCGCATTTCCTGCAATCTCTAAAGACTTATACATTCCATTTGGTGTTGCGTTGTGTATTCCCGGTACAACTTTTGAAAGAAGATATCATTCTTTTCCTCAGTTTTTCATCGCGAGTCGAGCTGCCGTCTTTGACGTGGTTGAACAGATACTGACTTGTGAGATATTGCATATTAAAGACAAGGAATTCCAAGGGAAAATATAGACATGTTGTTTGCACTAAAATTGTTTCGTGAAAAATCAATTGAAAACAATAAAAACATGAATCCAATGGATTCTTTCAAGATTATTTCACCGTTTAGAAAATGAATTTTACAAGTAATATATAAAGTATGAACGAACGATCTGTATGGGCGTTACAATGGGCCCGTGAGGATCTGGGACCGAAACTAATACCGACTGAGGGAGGAGACTATAGTAATCGTAAATAAAGTATAAATGTCTTATAAACTTGATTTTTCCGAACAAGATCGCTTACTTTAAAACTGTTAGTTCTGAATATAAGCAAAAAGAAATTAAATAGCCACTTTTTCTTATTAAAAAAATATTGCCAAATTGATATAGTATGCAATGAAAAACTTATCTGGATACAATGGGGTTTGAACTAACCGACAGAAATTTTAAAAAAATAAAAATCGATTCTACTGTGCCATACCCCCGAGACATCCGCAGAGCTGAGGCGGCGTATGGACTTCGGACCTGACGGCGATTAAATCCTTCTGCCCTTGGGTGTACGAATTACGCAACGAAATGTTCTAGCCGAAGCATCAGGGGAGAGACCAGCCGGCCCCCAGACCATATCGGCTAATCCCTTGCATCTCTGCCACGCACGGAAATCGGTTGAAAAAGTAATGTTAAAAAGTCTAGTCTGTCCGTGCATTGTTTTCACGGACTATTGTTATTGCTGATTCGCCTTGGAACCGTGGTCCAGTGGAAAAAAACTTGCGCTTCCATGACACTGAGTCAAGTCCGGTTGAGCGGAGTTAGTACCTGGATGGGTGACCTGAAACATATGTCTATTAAAAAAAAATTGAAATTTCTTTGCGTAACTTTTCAATCGATTACAATCCATTTTAGTTTGAGGAAATCGTCGAAAATTAAGAACTGCCGGGCATTAGATCCGTGACTGGCAGTCTGTAATCAATGAGCACTGCTCGAACCGCAAGTCTTTGCGATATCTATTTTTAGTACACCGTAAAAATGCTATTCCTTTCAATCTTCGTCTTCTGTTTATATTTCAGTACGCCATGGTGTACGGCGGGAATTATGGCATGCTTGAATTGGAGGATACTTCCTAACACACCTCACAGAAAACGAACGTTTCATACAAAACAAACAGATAAAACAAGTGTTCTGGACCCTTCAATCCACCTCAGAGCTTTCGACATTGTATGGTCAGCGACTGAGTGCATTTTTTATACCGAGTATCAGTGTGGAGCTTATACTTTTTGTAGCGACTTGTGAGTCTGAATGTAAAGTTTTACTCAGTAAAGATGAAGATCCTAGACATCAACAAACTGTTATTAACTTAGATCAAGGACATAAGACAGGATACAACGAATGGAATAGGTATGTACTATAGTCAGGAAAAACTGTGAACGCATGTGCTTAGTGGTGAATTTTGTTTCAGCCATCACAGCGCGTTTGGCTGTTCGCCACCGGCCCTCATTCCCAGGCTACCCAGGCATAGTTTTTCTGCTTTCTTTTGTCTAAAATATAATACACGACCCGTACAAGAAGCAATAATATGAAACTGAAGAATAAAAACATATTTCACTTTACTGCCATGTTTGCTTCGTTCTTTCAATGCTTAGGGCCGCTCATGCTTTGCGCGCCACGTTCAACGCTCAGCTGGGTCACGAGTAAATGTATAAGACGTATTTATACATTCCGTGAACAAATCTTGTATCTTTCCTGAATCAGCGTCGTGCCCACAAGATCTTAAAAGCCGTGGTGTACACTTGTAAAGCTTTGTGCAATTCTATCTAGACCACAAGCAATATACCACTTTCCGTTCCTTCCCGGCCGTTCCGGGGGGGGGACTTCCATTATGCGCCCCAGGGAGAAGCAAGACTTACACTATTATAGAGAAGAAATACTTATTCACCTACGATAAATAAAAAGTAATTTTTGATTACTTCGTTATCACAGTCATAACCAGCCATATCGGTCGAAAGTGGAGCCCTTAAACGATAGAGCGCAATAGAGTTGTTTACCTACCCCTGTGTGGGAAAAATAGTGCACATCACCTATTAATAATTGTATCTATGGGCCATTATTAGGTTAAGTTCACTAGTCTCCGCTCCCTTGTGGAACATCTTCTAGAATGCTGTACGACTATTTTCCTGTCGGCCGTAGCTGCTCGGTACTCCGCGAAATTATTTTGGTAGAAAACCCAGCCACTGACGATTATTTACCTAGTTCTCCTCGTTTCTTTTCGTCCAATTATATCTTGGTACCTCTTTGTTGGTTTTTGTATTTTCTGAGTAAATATGTCAGATTTTTTTTTTTTTATAATTCTTTATAATTTTCTGTGGTCTCAAGTACGTGATGCTTGGAATGTTTTTGGATGAAGCAAAGACCCTTTTTATAGCAAGACCTGTAATAATGTTACCAAGTTTTTTGTGACTTTACCAAATTATGCCATTTAAACCAACTATTCGTTTGACACATTAACCAAAATAGATTCGTTAACATTATTATGAGTAATCC